>JAHUXG010009207.1:0-37121 GCA_020740815.1 Sciurus niger
GCTGCCAACATCTGAGCTCTCTCTTCAGGTTTTCCAAACAAGCCCCTTATGTATTGCTCTTGCAGTAGTCTAATGTGCAGTGTGAAAAGGGCTGAAATTGAAGTTGCTTTTCTGAGAAAGTTTCACGAATGGATTTCAAAGAAACTTTGGCTATCATCTCCACTCCACATTCCCACTTTGCTGCGCAGATGTGGTGGTTCCACCGTGCACGGTGCTTCTGTTATAACAATCTGTTTCGCTTTGCATGAATTGAGCTTTCCCTATGAACGCACTGTTAGGCAGTAACATAAATGCGTTTTCTGAGCAAAAGCACGACTGAATTTTCATGAAACTCGGGGTACTTTCTCTTTTCTTCATTCCCACTCTGCTGCCAACATCTGAGCTCTCTCTCTTCAGGTTATCCAAAAAAGCCCCTTATGTATTGCTCTTGCAGTAGTCTAACGTGCAGTGTGAAAAGTGTTGAAATTGAAGTTCCTTTTCTGAGAAAGTTTCACGAATGGATTTCAATGAAACTTTGCCTATCATCTCCCCTCCACATTCCCACTTTCTGCGCAGATGTGGTGGTTCCACCATGCACGGTGCTTCTGTTATAACAAACTGTTTCGCTTTGCATGAATTGAGCTTTCCCTATGAACGCACTGTTAGGCAGTAACTTAAATGCGTTTTCTGAGCAAATGCACGACTGAATTTTCGTGAAACTCGGGGTATTTTCTCTTTTCTTCATTCCCACTTTGCTGCCAACATCTGAGCTCTCTCTCTTCAAGTTTTCCAAACAAGCCCCTTATGTATTGCTCTTGCAGTAGTCTAACGTGCAGTGTGAAAAGGGTGAAATTGAAGTTGCTTTTCTGAGAAAGTTTCACGAATGGATTTCAATGAAACTTTGCCTATCATCTCCCCTCCACATTCCCACTTTGCTGCGCAGATGTGGTGGTTCCACCATGAAAGGTGCTTCTGTTATAACAAACTGTTTCGCTTTGCATGAATTGAGCATTCCCTATGAATGCACTGTTAGGCAGTAACTTAAATGCGTTTTCTGAGCAAATGCACGACTGAATTTTCGTGAAACTCGGGGTACTTTCTCTTTTCTTCATTCCCACTCTGCTGCCAACATCTGAGCTCTCTCTCTTCAGGTTTTCCAAACAAGCCCCTTATGTATTGCTCTTGCAGTAGTCTAACGTGCAGTGTGAAAAGGGCTGAAATTGAAGTTGCTTTTCTGAGAAAGTTTCACGAATGGATTTCAATGAAACTTTGCCTATCATCTCCCCTCCACATTCCCACTTTGCTGCGCAGAAGTGGTGGTTCCACCATGCACGGTGCTTCTGTTATAACAAACGGTTTCGCTTTGCATGAATTGAGCTTTCCCTATGAACACACTGTTAGGCAGTAACTTAAATGCGTATTCTGAGCAAATGCACGACTGAATTTTCGTGAAACTCGGGGTACTTTCTCTTTCCTTCATTCCCACTCTGCTGCCAACATCTGAGTTCTCTCTCTTCAGGGTTTCCAAACAAGCCCCTTATGTATTGCTCTTGCAGTAGTCTAACGTGCAGTGTGAAAAGGGCTGAAATTGAAGTTGCTTTTCTGAAAAAGTTTCACGAATGGATTTTAATGAAACTTTGCCTATCATCTCCCCTAAACATTCCCACTTTGCTGCGCAGATGTGGTGGTTCCACCATGCACGGTGCTTCTATTATAACAAACTGTTTCGCTTTGCATGAATTGAGCTTTCCCTATCAACGCACTGTTAGGCAGTAACTTAAATGCGTTTTCTGAGCAAATGCACGACTGAATTTTCGTGAAACTCGGGGTACTTTCTCTTTTCTTCATTCCCCCTCTGCTGCCAACATCTGAGCTCTCTCTCTTCAGGTTTTCCAAACAAGCCCCTTATGTATTGCTCTTGCAGTAGTCTAACGTGCAGTGTGAAAAGGGCTGAAATTGAAGTTGCTTTTCTGAGAAAGTTTCACGAATGGATTTCATTGAAACTTTGCCTTTCATCTCCCCTCCACATTCCCACTTTCCTGCGAAGATGGTGGTTCCAACATGCACGGTGCTTCTGTTATAACAAACTGTTTCGTTTTGCATGAGTTGAGCTTTCCCTATGAACGCACTGTTAGGCAGTAACTTAAATGCGTTTTCTGAGCAAATACACGACTCTATTTTGGTTAAACTCGGGGTACATTCTCTTTTCCTCATGCCCTCCCTGCTCCCAACATCTGAGGTCTCCCTCTTCAGGTTTTCCAAACAAGCCCCTTATGTATTTTCTTGCGGTAGTCTAACGTGCAGTGTGAAAAGGGCTGAAATTGAAGTTGCTTTTCTGAGAAAGTTTCACAAATGGATTTCATTGAAACTTTGCCTATCATCTCCCCGCCACATTCCCACTTTGCTGCGCAGATGTGGTGGTTCCCCCATGCACGGTGCTTCTGTTATAACAAACGGTTTCGCTTTGCATGAATTGAGCTTTCCCTATGAACGCACTGATAGGCAGTAACTTAAATGCATTTTCTGAGCAAATGCACGACTGAATTTTCGTGAAACTCGGGGTACTTTCTCTTTTCTTCATTCCCACTCTGCTGCCAACATATGAGCTCGTTCTCTTCAGGTTTTCCAAACACGTCCATAATGAATTGCTCTTGCAGTAGTCTAACGTGCAGTGTGAAAAGGGCTGAAATTGAATTTAATTTTTGAGAAAGTTTCACGAATGGATTTCATTGAAACTTTGCCTTTCATCTCCCCTCCACATTCCCACTTTCCTGCGAACATGGTGGTTCCACCATGCACGGTGCTTCTGTTATAACAAACTGTTTCGCTTTGCATGAATTGAGCTTTCCCTATGAACGCACTGTTAGGCAGTAACTTAAATGCGTTTTCTGAGCAAATACACGACTCTATTTTGGTGAACTCGGGGTACTTTCTCTTTTCCTCATGCCCTCCCTGCTCCCAACATCTAAGGTCTCTCTCTTCAGGTTTTCCAAACAAGCCCCTTATGTATATCTCTTGCTGTAGTCTAACGTGCAGTGTGAAAAGGACTGAAATTTAAGTTGCTTTTCCTAGAAAGTTTCACAAATGGATTTCAATGAAACTTTGCCTATCATCTCCCCTCCACATTCCCACTTTGCTGTGCAGATGTGGTGGTTCCCCCATGCACGGTGCTTCTGTTATAACAAACTGTTTCGCTTTGCATGAATCGAGCATTCCCTATGAACGCACTGTTAGGCAGTAACTTAAATGCGTTTTCTGAGGAAATGCATGACTGAATTTTCGTGAAACTCGAGGTACTTTCTCTTTTCTTCATTCCCACTCTGCTGCCAACATCTGAGCTCTCTCTTCAGGTTTTCCAAACAAGCCCCTTATGTATTGCTCTTGCAGTAGTCTAATGTGCAGTGTGAAAAGGGCTGAAATTGAAGTTGCTTTTCTGAGAAAGTTTCACGAATGGATTTCAAGGAAACTTTGCCTATCATCTCCCCTCCACATTCCCACTTTGCTGCGCAGATGTGGTGGTTCCACCATGCACGGTGCTTCTGTGATAACAAACTGTTTCGCTTTGCATGAATTGAGCTTTCCCTATGAACGCACTGTTAGTCAGTAACTTAAAAGCGTTTTCTGAGGAAATGCACGACTGAATTTTCGTCAAACTCGGGGTGCTTTCTCTTTTCTTCATTCCCACTCTGCTCCCAACATCTGAGCTCTCTCTCTTCAGGTTTTCAAAACAAGCCCCTTATGTATTGCTCTTGCAGTAGTCTAACGTGCATTGTGAAAGGGGCTGAAATTGAGGTTGCTTTTCTGAGAAAGTTTCACGAATGGATTTCAGTGAAACTTTGCGTATCAACTCCCCTCCACATTCCCACTTTGCTGCGTAGAAGTGGTGGTTCCACCGTGCACGGTGCTTCTGTTATAACAAACTGTTTCGCTTTGCATGAATTGAGCTTTCCCTATGAACGCACTGTTAGGCAGTAACATAAATGCATTTTCTGAGCAAAAGCACGACTGAATTTTCGTGAAACTCGGGGTACTTTCTCTTTTCTTCATTCCCACTCTGCTGCCAACATCTGAGCTCTCTCTCTTCAGGTTATCCAAAAAAGCCCCTTATGTATTGCTCTTGCAGTAATCTAACGTGCAGTGTGAAAAGTGTTGAAATTGAAGTTCCTTTTCTGAGAAAGTTTCACGAATGGATTTCAATGAAACTTTGCCTATCATCTCCCCTCCACATTCCCACTTTCCTGCGCAGATGTGGTGGTTCCACCATGCACGGTGCTTCTGTTATAACAAACTGTTTCGCTTTGCATGAATTGAGCTTTTCCTATGAACGCACTGTTAGGCAGTAACTTAAATGCGTTTTCTGAGCAAATGCACGACTGAATTTTCGTGAAACTCGGGGTACTTTCTCTTTTCCTCATGCCCTCCCTGCTCCCAACATCTGAGGTCTCTCTCCTCAGGTTTTCCAAACAAGTCCCTTATGTATTTCACTTGCGGTAGTCTAACGTGCAGTGTGAAAAGGGCTGAAAATGAAGTTGCTTTTTTGAGAAAGTTTCACGAATGGATTTCAATGAAACTTTGCCTATCATTTCCCCTCCACATTCCCACTTTGCTGTGAAGGTGGTGGTTCCACCATGCACAGTGCTTCTGTTATAACAAACTGTTTCGCTTTGCATGAATTGAGCTTTCCCTATGAACGCACTGTTAGGCAGTAACTTAAATGCGTTTTCTGAGCAAATACACGAATCTATTTTGGTGAAACTCGGGGTACATTCTCTTTTCCTCATGCCCTCCCTGCTCCCAACATCTGAGTTCTCTCTCTTCAGGTTTTCCAAACAAGCCCCTTATGTATATCTCTTGCGGTATTCTAACGTGCAGTGTGAAAAGGGCTGAAATTTAAGTTGCTTTTCTGAGAAAGTTTCACGAATGGATTTCAATGAAACTTTGCCTATCATCTCCCCTCCACATTCCCACTTTGATGCGCAGATGTGGTGGTTCCACCATGCACGGTGCTTCTGTCATACAAACTGTTTCGCTTTGCATGAATCGAGCTTTCCCTATGAACGCACTATTAGGCAGTAACTTAAATGCGTTTTCTGAGGAAATGCATGACTGAATTTTCGTGAAACTAGGGGTACTTTCTCTTTTCTTCATTCCCACTCTGCTGCCAACATCTGAGCTCTCTCTTCAGGTTTTCCAAACAAGCCCCTTATGTATTGCTCTTGCAGTAGTCTAACGTGCAGGGTGAAAAGGGCTGAAATTGAAGTTGCTTTTCTGAGAAAGTTTCACGAATGGATTTCAATGAAAATTTGCGTATCATCTCCCCTCCACATTCCCACTTTGCTGCACAGATGTGGTGGTTCCACCATGAAAGGTGCTTCTGTTATAACAAACTGTTTCGCTTTGCATGAATCGAGCTTTCCCTATGAACGCACTGTTAGGCAGTAACTTAAATGCGTTTTCTGAGCAAATGCACGACTGAATTTTCGTGAAACTCAGGGTACTTTCTCTTTTCTTCATTCCCACTCTGCTGCCAACATATGAGCTCGTTCTCTTTAGGTTTTCCAAACACGTCCATAATGAATTGCTCTTGCAGTAACTTTTTGAGAAAGTTTCACGAATGGATTTCAATGAAACTTTGCCTTTCATCTCCCTTCCACATTCCCACTTTCCTGCGTAGATGGTGGTTCCACCATGCACCGTGCTTCTGTTATAACAAACTGTTTCGCTTTGCATGAATTGAGCTTTCCCTATGAACGCACGGTTAGGCAGTAACTTAAATGCGTTTTCTGAGGAAATGCATGACTGAATTTTCGTGAAACTCGGGGTACTTTCTCTTTTCTTCATTCCCACTCTGCTGCCAACATCTGAGCTCTCTCTTCAGGTTTTCCAAACAAGCCCCTTATGTATTGCTCTTGCAGTAGTCTAACGGGCAGTGTGAAAAGGGCTGAAATTGAAGTTGCTTTTCTGAGAAAGTTTCACGAATGGATTTCAGTGAAACTTTGCGTATCAACTCCCCTCCACATTCCCACTTTGCTGCGCAGAAGTGGTGGTTCCACCGTGCACGGTGCTTCTGTTATAACAAACTGTTTCGCTTTGCATGAATTGAGCTTTCCCTATGAACGCACTGTCAGGCAGTAACTTAAATGCGTTTTCTGAGCAAATGCACGACTGAATTTTCGTGAAACTCGGGGTACTTTCTCTTTTCTTCATTCCCACACTGCTGCCAACATCTGAGCTCTCTCTCTTCAGGTTTTCCAAACACGTCCCTTATGTATTGCTCTTGCAGTTGTCTAACGTGCAGTGTGAAAAGGGCTGAAATTGAAGTTGCTTTTTTGAGAAAGTTTCACGAATGGATTTCAATGAAACTTTGCCTTTCATCTCCCCTCCACATTCCCACTTTGCTGCGAAGATGGTGGTTCCACCATGCACGGTGCTTCTGTTATAACAAACTGTTTCGCTTTGCATGAATTGAGCTTTCCCTGTGAACGCACTGTTAGGCAGTAACTTAAATGCGTTTTCTGAGCAAATACACGACTGTATTTTGGTGAACTCGGGGTACATTCTCTTTTCCTCATGCCCTCCCTGCTCCCAACATCTGAGGTCTCTCTATTCAGGTTTTCCAAACAAGCCCCTTATGTATTGCTCTTGCAGTAGTCTAACGTGCAGTGTGAAAAGGGCTGAAATTGAAGTTGCTTTTCTGAGATAGTTTCACGAATGGATTTCAATGAAACTTTGCCTATCATCTCCCCTCCACATTCCCACTTTGCTGCGCAGATGTGGTGGTTCCACCATGCACGGTGCTTCTGTTATAACAAACTGTTTCGCTTTGCATGAATCGAGCATTCCCTATGAACGCACTGTTAGGCAGTAACTTAAATGCGTTTTCTGAGGAAATGCATGACTGAATTTTCGTGAAACTCGAGGTACTTTCTCTTTTCTTCATTCCCACTCTGCTGCCAACATCTGAGCTCTCTCTGCAGGTTTTCCAAACAAGCCCCTTATGTATTGCTCTTGCAGTAGTCTAATGTGCAGTGTGAAAAGGGCTGAAATTGAAGTTGCTTTTCTGAGAAAGTTTCACGAATGGATTTCAAGGAAACTTTGCCTATCATCTCCCCTCCACATTCCCACTTTGCTGCGCAGATGTGGTGGTTCCACCATGCACGGTGCTTCTGTGATAACAAACTGTTTCGCTTTGCATGAATTGAGCTTTCCCTATGAACGCACTGTTAGTCAGTAACTTAAATGCGTTTTCTGAGCAAATGCACGACTGAATTTTCGTGAAACTCGGGGTACTTTCTCTTTTCTTCATTCCCACTCTGCTGCCAACATCTGAGCTCTCTCTCTTCAGGTTTTCAAAACAAGCCCCTTATGTATTGCTCTTGCAGTAGTCTAACGTGCAGTGTGAAAAGGGCTGAAATTGAAGTTGTTTTTCTGAGAAAGTTTCGCACGAATGGTTTTCAATGAAACTTTGACTATCACCTCCCCTCCACATTCCCACTTTGCTGCGCAGATGTGGTGGTTCCACCATGCACGGTGCTTCTGTGAGAACAAACTGTTTCGCTTTGCATGAATTGAGCTTTCCCTATGAACGCACTGTTAGTCAGTAACTTAAATGCCTTTTCTGAGCAAATGCACAACTGAATTTTCCTGAAACTCGGGGTACTTTCTCTTTTCTTCATTCCCACTCTGCTGTCAACATCTGAGCTCTCTCTCTTCAGCTTTTCCAAACAAGCCCCTTATGTATTGCTCTTGCAGTAGTCTAACGTGCAGTGTGAAAAGGGCTGAAATTGAAGTTGCTTTTCTGAGAAAGTTTCACGAATGGATTTCAGTGAAACTTTGCCTATCATCTCCCCTCCACATTCCCACTTTGCTGCGCAGATGTGGTGGTTCCACCATGCACGGTGCTTCTGTTATAACAAACTGTTTCGCTTTGCATGAATTGAGCTTTCCCCATGAACGCACTGTTAGGCAGTAACTTAAATGCGTTTTCTGAGCAAATGCACGACTGAATTTTTCAGAAACTCGGGGTATCTTTCTTTCCTCATGCCCTCCTGCTCCCGATCTGAGGTCTCTCTCCCCAGTTTTCCAAACAAGTCCCTTATGTATTTCACTTGCGGTAGTCTAACGTGCAGTGTGAAAAGGGCTGAAAATGAAGTTGCTTTTTTGAGAAAGTTTCACGAATGGATTTCAATGAAACTTTGCCTATCATCTCCCCTCCACATTCCCACTTTGCTGTGATGTGGTGGTTCCACCATGCACGGTGCTTCTGTTATAACAAACTGTTTCGCTTTGCATGAATTGAGCTTTCCCTATGAACGCACTGTTAGGCAGTAACTTAAATGCGTTTTCTGAGCAAATACACGAATCTATTTTGGTGAAACTCGGGGTACATTCTCTTTTCCTCATGCCCTCCCTGCTCCCAACATCTGAGTTCTCTCTCTTCAGGTTTTCCAAACAAGCCCCTTATGTATATCTCTTGCGGTATTCTAACGTGCAGTGTGAAAAGGGCTGAAATTTAAGTTGCTTTTCTGAGAAAGTTTCACGAATGGATTTCAATGAAACTTTGCCTATCATCTCCCCTCCACATTCCCACTTTGCTGCGCAGATGTGGTGGTTCCACCATGCACGGTGCTTCTGTCATACAAACTGTTTCGCTTTGCATGAATCGAGCTTTCACTATGAACGCACTATTAGGCAGTAACTTAAATGCGTTTTCTGAGGAAATGCATGACTGAATTTTCGTGAAACTAGGGGTACTTTCTCTTTTCTTCATTCCCACTCTGCTGCCAACATCTGAGCTCTCTCTTCAGGTTTTCCAAACAAGCCCCTTATGTATTGCTCTTGCAGTAGTCTAACGTGCAGGGTGAAAAGGGCTGAAATTGAAGTTGCTTTTCTGAGAAAGTTTCATGAATGGATTTCAATGAAAATTTGCGTATCACCTCCCCTCCACATTCCCACTTTGCTGCACAGATGTGGTGGTTCCACCATGAAAGGTGCTTCTGTTATAACAAACTGTTTCGCTTTGCATGAATCGAGCTTTCCCTATGAACGCACTGTTAGGCAGTAACTTAAATGCGTTTTCTGAGCAAATGCACGACTGAATTTTCGTGAAACTCAGGGTACTTTCTCTTTTCTTCATTCCCACTCTGCTGCCAACATATGAGCTCGTTCTCTTTAGGTTTTCCAAACACGTCCATAATGAATTGCTCTTGCAGTAACTTTTTGAGAAAGTTTCACGAATGGATTTCAATGAAACTTTGCCTTTCATCTCCCTTCCACATTCCCACTTTCCTGCGTAGATGGTGGTTCCACCATGCACCGTGCTTCTGTTATAACAAACTGTTTCGCTTTGCATGAATTGAGCTTTCCCTATGAACGCACGGTTAGGCAGTAACTTAAATGCGTTTTCTGAGGAAATGCATGACTGAATTTTCGTGAAACTTGGGGTACTTTCTCTTTTCTTCATTCCCACTCTGCTGCCAACATCTGAGCTCTCTCTTCAGGTTTTCCAAACAAGCCCCTTATGTATTGCTCTTGCAGTAGTCTAACGGGCAGTGTGAAAAGGGCTGAAATTGAAGTTGCTTTTCTGAGAAAGTTTCACGAATGGATTTCAGTGAAACTTTGCGTATCAACTCCCCTCCACATTCCCACTTTGCTGCGCAGAAGTGGTGGTTCCACCGTGCACGGTGCTTCTGTTATAACAAACTGTTTCGCTTTGCATGAATTGAGCTTTCCCTATGAACGCACTGTTAGGCAGTAACTTAAATGCGTTTTCTGAGCAAATACACGACTGTATTTTGGTGAACTCGGGGTACTTTCTCTTTTCCTCATGCCCTCCCTGCTCCCAACATCTGAGGTCTCTCTCTTCAGGTTTTCCAAACAAGCCCCTTATGTATTGCTCTTGCAGTAGTCTAACGTGCAGTGTGAAAAGGGCTGAAATTGAAGTTGCTTTTCTGAGAAAGTTTCACGAATGGATTTCAATGAAACTTTGCCTATCATCTCCCCTCCACATTCCCACTTTGCTGCGCAGATGTGGTGGTTCCACCATGCACGGTGCTTCTGTTATAACAAACTGTTTCGCTTTGCATGAATCGAGCATTCCCTATGAACGCACTGTTAGGCAGTAACTTAAATGCGTTTTCTGAGGAAATGCATGACTGAATTTTCGTGAAACTCGAGGTACTTTCTCTTTTCTTCATTCCCACTCTGCTGCCAACATCTGAGCTCTCTCTTCAGGTTTTCCAAACAAGCCCCTCATGTATTGCTCTTGCAGTAGTCTAATGTGCAGTGTGAAAAGGGCTGAAATTGAAGTTGCTTTTCTGAGAAAGTTTCACGAATGGATTTCAAGGAAACTTTGCCTATCATCTCCCCTCCACATTCCCACTTTGCTGCGCAGATGTGGTGGTTCCACCATGCACGGTGCTTCTGTGATAACAAACTGTTTCGCTTTGCATGAATTGAGCTTTCCCTATGAACGCACTGTTAGTCAGTAACTTAAAAGCGTTTTCTGAGGAAATGCACGACTGAATTTTCGTGAAACTCGGGGTGCTTTCTCTTTTCTTCATTCCCACTCTGCTCCCAACATCTGAGCTCTCTCTCTTCAGGTTTTCAAAACAAGCCCCTTATGTATTGCTCTTGCAGTAGTCTATCGTGCAGTGTGAAAAGGGCTGAAATTGAAGTTGCTTTTCTGAGAAAGTTTCACGAATGGATTTCAATGAAACTTTGCCTATCATCTCCCCTCCACATTCCCACTTTGCTGCGCAGATGTGGTGGTTCCACCATGCACGGTGCTTCTGTTATAACAAACTGTTTCGCTTTGCATGAATTGAGCTTTCCCTATGAACGCACTGTTAGGCAGTAACTTAAATGCGTTTTCTGAGCAAATGCACGACTGAATTTTCGTGAAACTCGGGGTACTTTCTCTTTTCTTCATTCCCACTCTGCTGCCAACATCTGAGCTCTCTCTCTTCAGGTTTTCCAAACAAGCCCCTTATGTATTGCTCTTGCAGTAATCTAACGTGCAGTGTGAAAAGGGCTGAAATTGAAGTTGCTTTTCTGAGAAAGTTTCACGAATGGATTTCAATGAAACTTTGCCTATCATCTCCCCTCCACATTCCCACTTTCCTGCGCAGATGTGGTGGTTCCACCATGCACGGTGCTTCTGTTATAACAAACTGTTTCGCTTTGCATGAATTGAGCTTTTCCTATGAACGCACTGTTAGGCAGTAACTTAAATGCGTTTTCTGAGCAAATGCACGACTGAATTTTCGTGAAACTCGGGGTACTTTCTCTTTTCCTCATGCCCTCCCTGCTCCCAACATCTGAGGTCTCTCTCCTCAGGTTTTCCAAACAAGTCCCTTATGTATTTCACTTGCGGTAGTCTAACGTGCAGTGTGAAAAGGGCTGAAAATGAAGTTGCTTTTTTGAGAAAGTTTCACGAATGGATTTCAATGAAACTTTGCCTATCATCTCCCCTCCACATTCCCACTTTGCTGTGAAGGTGGTGGTTCCACCATGCACGGTGCTTCTGTTATAACAAACTGTTTCGCTTTGCATGAATTGAGCTTTCCCTATGAACGCACTGTTAGGCAGTAACTTAAATGCGTTTTCTGAGCAAATACACGAATCTATTTTGGTGAAACTCGGGGTACATTCTCTTTTCCTCATGCCCTCCCTGCTCCCAACATCTGAGTTCTCTCTCTTCAGGTTTTCCAAACAAGCCCCTTATGTATATCTCTTGCGGTATTCTAACGTGCAGTGTGAAAAGGGCTGAAATTTAAGTTGCTTTTCTGAGAAAGTTTCACGAATGGATTTCAATGAAACTTTGCCTATCATCTCCCCTCCACATTCCCACTTTGCTGCGCAGATGTGGTGGTTCCACCATGCACGGTGCTTCTGTCATACAAACTGTTTCGCTTTGCATGAATCGAGCTTTCCCTATGAACGCACTATTAGGCAGTAACTTAAATGCGTTTTCTGAGGAAATGCATGACTGAATTTTCGTGAAACTAGGGGTACTTTCTCTTTTCTTCATTCCCACTCTGCTGCCAACATCTGAGCTCTCTCTTCAGGTTTTCCAAACAAGCCCCTTATGTATTGCTCTTGCAGTAGTCTAACGTGCAGGGTGAAAAGGGCTGAAATTGAAGTTGCTTTTCTGAGAAAGTTTCACGAATGGATTTCAATGAAAATTTGCGTATCATCTCCCCTCCACATTCCCACTTTGCTGCACAGATGTGGTGGTTCCACCATGAAAGGTGCTTCTGTTATAACAAACTGTTTCGCTTTGCATGAATCGAGCTTTCCCTATGAACGCACTGTTAGGCAGTAACTTAAATGCGTTTTCTGAGCAAATGCACGACTGAATTTTCGTGAAACTCAGGGTACTTTCTCTTTTCTTCATTCCCACTCTGCTGCTAACATATGAGCTCGTTCTCTTTAGGTTTTCCAAACACGTCCATAATGAATTGCTCTTGCAGTAACTTTTTGAGAAAGTTTCACGAATGGATTTCAATGAAACTTTGCCTTTCATCTCCCTTCCACATTCCCACTTTCCTGCGTAGATGGTGGTTCCACCATGCACCATGCTTCTGTTATAACAAACTGTTTCGCTTTGCATGAATTGAGCTTTCCCTATGAACGCACGGTTAGGCAGTAACTTAAATGCGTTTTCTGAGGAAATGCATGACTGAATTTTCGTGAAACTCGGGGTACTTTCTCTTTTCTTCATTCCCACTCTGCTGCCAACATCTGAGCTCTCTCTTCAGGTTTTCCAAACAAGCCCCTTATGTATTGCTCTTGCAGTAGTCTAACGGGCAGTGTGAAAAGGGCTGAAATTGAAGTTGCTTTTCTGAGAAAGTTTCACGAATGGATTTCAGTGAAACTTTGCGTATCAACTCCCCTCCACATTCCCACTTTGCTGCGCAGAAGTGGTGGTTCCACCATGCACGGTGCTTCTGTTATAACAAACTGTTTCGCTTTGCATGAATTGAGCTTTCCCTATGAACGCACTGTTAGGCAGTAACTTAAATGCGTTTTCTGAGCAAATGCACGACTGAATTTTCGTGAAACTCGGGGTACTTTCTCTTTTCTTCATTCCCACACTGCTGCCAACATCTGAGCTCTCTCTCTTCAGGTTTTCCAAACACGTCCCTTATGTATTGCTCTTGCAGTTGTCTAACGTGCAGTGTGAAAAGGGCTGAAATTGAAGTTGCTTTTTTGAGAAAGTTTCACGAATGGATTTCAATGAAACTTTGCCTTTCATCTCCCCTCCACATTCCCACTTTGCTGCGAAGATGGTGGTTCCACCATGCACGGTGCTTCTGTTATAACAAACTGTTTCGCTTTGCATGAATTGAGCTTTCCCTGTGAACGCACTGTTAGGCAGTAACTTAAATGCGTTTTCTGAGCAAATACACGACTGTATTTTGGTGAACTCGGGGTACATTCTCTTTTCCTCATGCCCTCCCTGCTCCCAACATCTGAGGTCTCTCTATTCAGGTTTTCCAAACAAGCCCCTTATGTATTGCTCTTGCGGTAGTCTAACGTGCAGTGTGAAAAGGGCTGAAATTTAAGTTGCTTTTCTGAGATAGTTTCACGAATGGATTTCAATGAAACTTTGCCTATCATCTCCCCTCCACATTCCCACTTTGCTGCGCAGATATGGTGGTTCCCCCATGCACGGTGCTTCTGTTATAACAAACTGTTTCGCTTTGCATGAATCGAGCTTTCCCTATGAACGCACTGTAAGGCAGTAACGTAAATGCGTTTTCTGAGCAAATACACGACACAATTTTGGTGAAACTCGGGGTACATTCTCTTTTCCTCATGCCCTCCCTGCTCCCAACATCTGAGGTCTCTCTCCTCAGGTTTTCTAAACAAGCCCCTTATGTATTTAACTTGCGGTAGTCTAACGTGCAGTGTGAAAAGGGCTGAAATCGAAGTTGCTTTTCTGAGAAAGTTTCACGAATGGATTTCAATGAAACTTTGCCTATCATCTGCCCGCCACATTCTCACTTTGCTGCGCAGATGTGGTGGTTCCCCCATGCACGGTGATTCTGTTATAACAAACTGTTTCGCTTTGCATGAATCGAGCTTTCCCTATGAACACACTGTTAGGCAGTAACTTAAATGCGTTTTCTGAGCAAATGCACGACTGAATTTTCTTGAAACTCGGGGTATTTTCTCTTTTCTTCATTCCCACTCTGCTGCCAACATCTGAGCTCTCTCTTCAGGTTTTCCAAACAAGCCCCTTATGTATTGCTCTTGCAGTAGTCTAACGTGCAGTGTGAAAAGGGCTGAAATTTAAGTTGCTTTTCTGAGAAAGTTTCACGAATGGATTTCAATGAAACTTTGCCTATCATCTCCCCTCCACATTCCCACTTTGCTGTGCAGATGTGGTGGTTCCACCATGCACGGTGCTTATGTTATAACAAACTGTTTCACTTTGCATGAATTGAGCTTTCCCTATGAACGCACTGTTAGGCAGTAACTTAAATGCGTTTTCTGAGCAAATGCACGACTGAATTTTCGTGAAACTCGGGGTACTTTCTCTTTTCTTCATTCCCACTCTGCTGCCAACATCTGAGCTCTCTCTCTTCAGGTTTTCCAAACAAGCCCCTTATGTATTGCTCTTGCAGTAGTCTATCGTGCAGTGTGAAAAGGGCTGAAATTGAAGTTGCTTTTCTGAGAAAGTTTCACGAATGGATTTCAATGAAACTTTGCCTATCATCTCCCCTCCACATTCCCACTTTGCTGCGCAGATGTGGTGGTTCCACCATGCACGGTGCTTCTGTTATAACAAACTGTTTCGCTTTGCATGAATTGAGCTTTCCCTATGAACGCACTGTTAGCAGTAACTTAAATGCGTTTTCTGAGCAAATGCACAGCTGAATTTTCGTGAAACTCGGGGTACTTTCTCTTTTCTTCATTCCCACTCTGCTGCCAACATCTGAACTCTCTCTCTTCAGGTTTTCCAAACAAGCCCCTTATGTATTGCTCTTGCAGTAGTCTAACGTGCAGTGTGAAAAGGGCTGAAATTGAAGTTGCTTTTCTGAGAAAGTTTCACGAATGGATTTCAATGAAACTTTGCCTATCATCTCCCCTCCACATTCCCACTTTCCTGCGAAGATGTGGTGGTTCCACCATGCACGGTGCTTCTGTTATAACAAACTGTTTCGCTTTGCATGAATTGAGCTTTCCCTATGAACGCACTGTTAGGCAGTAACTTAAATGCGTTTTCTGAGCCAATGCACGACTGAATTTTCGTGAAACTCGGGGTACTTTCTCTTTTCTTCATTCACACTCTGCTGCCAACATCTGAGCTCTCTCTCTTCAGGTTTTCCAAACAAGCCCCTTATGTATTGCTCTTGCAGTAGTCTAACGTGCAGTGTGAAAAGTGTTGAAATTGAAGTTCCTTTTCTGAGAAAGTTTCACGAATGGATTTCAATGATACTTTGCCTATCATCTCCCGTCCACATTCCCACTTTCCTGCGCAGATGTGGTGGTTCCACCATGCACGGTGCTTCTGTTATAACAAACTGTTTCGCTTTGCATGAATTGAGCTTTCCCTATGAACGCACTGTTAGGCAGTAACTTAAATGCGTTTTCTGAGCAAATGCACGACTGAATTTTCGTGAAACTCGGGGTACTTTCTCTTTTCTTCATTCCCACTTTGCTGCCAACATCTGAGCTCTCTCTCTTCAAGTTTTCCAAACAAGCCCCTTATGTGTTGCTCTTGCAGTAATCTAACGTGCAGTGTGAAAGGGTGAAATTGAAGTTGCTTTTCTGAGAAAGTTTCACGAATGGATTTCAATGAAACTTTGCCTATCATCTCCCCTCCACATTCCCACTTTGCTGCGCAGATGTGGTGGTTCCACCATGAAAGGTGCTTCTGTTATAACAAACTGTTTCGCTTTGCATGAATTGAGCATTCCCTATGAATGCACTGTTAGGCAGTAACTTAAATGCGTTTTCTGAGCAAATGCACGACTGAATTTTCGTGAAACTCGGGGTACTTTCGCTTTTCTTCATTCCCACTCTGCTGCCAACTTCTGAGCTCTCTCTCTTCAGGTTTTCCAAACAAGTCCCTTATGTATTGCTCTTGCAGTAGTCTAACGTGCAGTGTGAAAAGGGCGGAAACTGAAGTTGCTTTTCTGAGAAAGTTTCACGAATGGATTTCAATGAAACTTTGCCTATCATCTCCCCTCCACATTCCCACTTTGCTGCGCAGATGTGGTGGTTCCACCATGCACGGTGCTTCTGTTATAACAAACGGTTTCGCTTTGCATGAATTGAGCTTTCCCTATGAACACACTGTTAGGCAGTAACTTAAATGCGTATTCTGAGCAAATGCACGACTGAATTTTCGTGAAACTCGGGGTACTTTCTCTTTCCTTCATTCCCACTCTGCTGCCAACATCTGAGTTCTCTCTCTTCAGGGTTTCCAAACAAGCCCCTTATGTATTGCTCTTGCAGTAGTCTAACGTGCAGTGTGAAAAGGGCTGAAATTGAAGTTGCTTTTCTGAAAAAGTTTCAAGAATGGATTTTAATGAAACTTTGCCTATCATCTCCCCTAAACATTCCCACTTTGCTGCGCAGATGTGGTGGTTCCACCATGCACGGTGCTTCTATTATAACAAACTGTTTCGCTTTGCATGAATTGAGCTTTCCCTATGAACGCACTGTTAGGCAGTAACTTAAATGCGTTTTCTGAGCAAATGCACGACTGAATTTTCGTGAAACTCGGGGTACTTTCTCTTTTCTTCATTCCCCCTCTGCTGCCAACATCTGAGCTCTCTCTCTTCAGGTTTTCCAAACAAGCCCCTTATGTATTTCTCTTGCAGTAGTCTAACGTGCAGTGTGAAAAGGGCTGAAATTGAAGTTGCTTTTCTGAGATAGTTTCCCGAATGGATTTCAATGAAACTTTGCCTATCATCTCCCCTCCACATTCCCACTTTGCTGCGCAGATGTGGTGGTTCCGCCATGCACGGTGCTTCTGTTATAACTAACTGTTTCGATTTGCATAAATTGAGCTTTCCCTATGAACACACAGTTAGGCAATAACTAAAATGCATTTTCTTAGCAAATGCACGACTGAATTTTCGTGAAACTCGGGCTACTTCCTCTTTTCTTCATTCCCACTCTGCTGCCAACATCTGACCTCTCTCTCTTCAGGTTTTCTAAACAAGCCTCTTATGTATTGCTCTTGCAGTAGTCTAACATGCAGGGTGAAAAGGGCTGAAATTGAAGTTGCTTTTCTTAGAAAGTTTCACGAATGGATTTCAATGAAACTTTGCCTATCATCTCCCCTCCACATTCCCACTTTGCTTCGCAGATGTGGTGGTTCCACCATGCACGGTGCTTCTGGTATAACAAACTGTTTCGATTTGCATGAAATGAGCTTTCCCTATGAACATACTGTTAGGCAGTAACTAAAATGCGTTTTCTGAGCAAATGTACGACTGAATTTTCGTGAAACTCCCGGTACATTCTCTTTTCCTCATGCCCTTTCTGCTCCCAACATCTGAGCTGTCTACCTCAAGGTTTTCTGTACAAGCCCCTTTTATATTGCTGTTTTAGTTCTTTAACGTGCAGATTGAAAAGGGCTGAAATTGAAGTTGTTTTTCTGAGAAAGTTTCACGAATGGATTTCAATGAAATTTTGCCTATCATCTCCCCTCCACATTCCCACTTTGCTGCGCAGATGTGGTTGTTCCATCATGCAAAGTGCTTCTGTTATAACAAACTGTTTCGATTTGAATGAATTGAGCTTTTTCTGTGAATGCACTGTTAGGCAGTAACTGAATTGCGTTTTCTGAGCAAATGCACGACTGAATTTTCCTGAAACTCGGGGTACCTTCTCTTCCTCATGCCCTCTCTGCTCCCAACATCTGAGCCTTCTACATAAAGGTTTCTGCAAAAGCCCCTTTTCTATTGCTATTGCAGGTCTCTAATGTGCAGATTGAAAAGGACTGTAAATGAAGTTGCTTTTCTGAGAAAGTCTCACGATTGGATTTCAATGAAACTTTGCCTATCATTTCCCCTCCACATTCCCACTTTGCTGCGCAGATTTGGTGGTTCCACCATGCACGGTGCTTCTGTTATAACAAACTGTTTCGCTTTGCATGAATTGAGCTTTCCCTATGAACGCACTCTTAGGCAGTAACTTAAATGCGTTTTTTGAGCAAATGCACGACTGAATTTTCGTGAAACTCGGGGTACTTTCTCTTTTCTTCCTTCCCACTCTGCTGCCAACATCTGAGCTCTCTCTCTTCAGGTTTTCCAAACAAGCCCCTTATGTATTGCTCTTGCAGTATTCTAACGTACAGTGTGAAAAGGGCTGAAATTGAAGTTGCTTTTCTGAGAAAGTTTCACGAATGGATTTCAAAGAAACTTTGCCTATCATCTCCCCTCCACATTCCCACTTTGCTGTGCAGATGTGGTGGTTCCCCCATGCACGGTGCTTCTGTTATAACAAACTGTTTCGCTTTGCATGAATCGAGCTTTCCCTATGAACGCACTGTTAGGCAGTAACATAAATGCGTTTTCTGAGCAAAAGCACGACTGAATTTTCGTGAAACTCGGGGTATTTTCTCTTTTCTTCATTCCCACTCTGCTGCCAACATCTGAGCTCTCTCTCTTCAGGTTATCCAAAAAAGCCCCTTATGTATTGCTCTTGCACTAGTCTAACGTGCAGTGTGAAAAGGGCTGAAATTGAAGTTGCTTTTCTGAGAGAGTTTCACGAATGGATTTCAATGAAACTTTGCCTATCATCTCCCCTCCACATTCCCACTTTGCTGCGCAGATGTGGTGGTTCCACCATGCACGGTGCTTCTGTTATAACAAACTGTTTCGCTTTGCATGAATTGAGCTTTCCCTATGAACGCACTGTTAGGCAGTAACTTAAATGCGTTTTCTGAGCAAATGCACGACTCAATTTTCGTGAAACTCGGGGTACTTTCTCTTTTCTTCATTCCCACTCTGCTGCCAACATCTGAGGTCTCTCTCTTCAGGTTTTCCAAACAAGCCCCTTATGTGTTGCTCTTGCAGTAGTCTAACGTGCAGTGTGAAAAGGGCTGAAATTGAAGTTGCTTTTCTGAGAAAGTTTCAAGAATGGATTTCATTGAAACTTTGCCTCTCATCTCCCCTCCACATTCCCACTTTCTTGCGCAGATGTGGTGGTTCCCCCATGCACGGTGCTTCTGTTATAACAAACTGTTTCTCTTTGCATGAATTGAGCTTTCCCTATGAACGCACTGTTAGGCAGTAAATAAAATGCGTTTTTTGAGCAAATGCTCGACTCAATTTTCGTGTAACTCGGTGTACATTCTCTTTTCCTCATGACCTCCTTGCTCCCAACATCTGAGCATTCTATCTCAAGGTTTTCTGTAGAAGCCCCTTTTGTATTGCTGTTGCAGGTCTCTAAAGTGCAGATTGAAATGGGTTGAAATTAAAGTTGCTTTTCTCAGAGAGATTCACGAATGGATTTCAATGAAACTTTGCCGATTTTCTCCCCTCCATATTCCCACTTTGCTGTGCAGATGTGGTGGATCCATCATGCAAAGTGTTTCTGTCATAACAAACTGTTTTGATTTGCATGAATTGAGCTTTCCCTATGAATGCACTGCTAGGCAGTGACTTAAATGGGTTTTCTGAGCAAATGCACGACTGAATTTTCATGAAACTCGGGGTACTTTCTCTTTTCTTCATTCCCACTCTGCTGCCAACATCTGAGCTCTCTCTCTTCAGGTTTTCCAAACAAGCCCCTTATGTATTGCTCTTGCAGTAGTCTAACGTGCAGTGTGAAAAGGGCTGAAATTGAAGTTGCATTTCTGAGAAAGTTTCACAAATGGATTTCAATGAAACTTTGCCTTTCATCTCCCCTCCACATTCCCACTTTGCTGCGAAGATGTGGTGGTTCCACCATGCATGGTGCTTCTGTGATAACAAACTGTTTCGCTTTGCATGAATTGAACTTTCCCTAAGAACGCACTGTTAGGCAGTAACTTAAATGGGTATTCTGAGCAAATGCACGACTGAATTTTCGTGAAACTCGGGGTACTGTCTCTTTTCTTCATTCCCACTCTGCTGCCAACATCTGAGCTCTCTCTCTTCAGTTTTTCCAAACAAGCCCCTTATGTATTTCTCTTGCAGTAATCAAACGTGCAGTGTGAAAAGGGCTGAAATTGAAGTTGCTTTTCTGAGAAAGTTTCACAAATGGATTTCAATGAAACTTTGCCTCTCATCTCCCCTCCACATTCCCACTTTGTTGCGCAGATGTGGTGTTTCCACCATGCACGGTGCTTCTGTTATAACAAACTGTTTCGATTTGCATGAATTGAGCTTTCCCTATGAACGCACTGTTAGGCAGTAAATAAAATGCGTTTTTCGAGCAAATGCTCAACTCAATTTCCGTGTGACTCGGTGTACATTCTCTTTTCCTCATGACTTCCTTGCTCCCAACATCTGAGCATTCTATCTCAAGGTTTTCTGTAGAAGCCCCTTTTGTATTGCTGTTGAAGGTCTCTAAAGTTCAGATTGAATTGGGTTGAAATTAAAGTTGCTTTTCTCAGAGAGATTCACGAATGTTTTTCAATGAAACTTTGCCGATCATCTCCCCTCCATATTCCCACTTTGCTGTGCAGATGTGGTGGATCCATCATGCACGGTGCTTCTGTTATAACAAACTGTTTCGATTTGCATAAATTGAGCTTTCCCTATGAACACACAGTTAGGCAATAACTAAAATGCATTTTCTGAGCAAATGCACGACTGAATTTTCGTGAAATTCGGGGTACTTTCTCTTCCTCATGCCCTCTCTGCTCCCAACATCTGAGCCTTCTACATAAAGGTTTCTGCAAAAGCCCCTTTTCTATTGCTATTGTAGGTCTCTAATGTGCAGATTGAAAAGGACTGTAAATGAAGTTGCTTTTCTGAGAAAGTTTCACGATTGGATTTCAATGAAACTTTGCCTATCATCTCCCGTCCACATTCCCACTTTGCTGCACAGCTGTGGTGGTTCCACCGTGCACGGTGCTTCTGTTATAACAAACTGTTTCGCTTTGCATGAATTGAGCATTCCCTATGAACGCACTGTTAGGCAGTAACTTAAATGCGTTTTCTGAGCAAATGCACGACTGAATTTTCGTGAAACTCGGGGTACTTTCTCTTTTCTTCATTCCCACTCTGCTGCCAACATCTGAGCTCTCTCTCTTCAGGTTTTCCAAACAAGCCCCTTATGTATTGCTCTTGCAGTAGTCTAACGTGCAGTGTGAAAAGGGCTGAAATTGAAGTTGCTTTTCTGAGAAAGTTTCACGAATGGATTTCAATGAAACTTTGCCTATCATCTCCCCTCCACATTCCCACTTTGCTGCGCAGATGTGGTGGTTCCGCCATGCACGGTGCTTCTGTTATAACAAACTGTTTCGATTTGCATAAATTGAGCTTTCCCTATGAACACACAGTTAGGCAATAACTAAAATGCATTTTCTGAGCAAATACACGACTGAATTTTCGTGAAACTCGGGCTACTTCCTCTTTTCTTCATTCCCACTCTGCTGCCAACATCTGAGCTCTCTCTCTTCAGGTTTTCTAAACAAGCCCCTTATGTATTGCTCTTGCAGTAGTCTAACGTGCAGGGTGAAAAGGGCTGAAATTGAAGTTGCTTTTCTGAGAAATTTCACAAATGGATTTCAATGAAACTTTGCCTATCATCTCCCCTCCACATTCCCACTTTGCTGCGCAGATGTGGTGGTTCCACCATGCACGGTGCTTCTGTTATAACAAACTGTTTCGATTTGCATGAAATGAGCTTTCCCTATGAACGCACTGTTAGGCAGTAACTAAAATGCGTTTTCTGAGCAAATGTACGACTGTATTTTCGTGAAACTCCGGGAACATTCTCTTTTCCTCATGCCCTTTCTGATCCCGACATCTGAGCTGTCTACCTCAAGGTTTTCTGTACAAGCCCCTTTTGTATTGCTGTTTTAGTTCTCTAACGTGCAGATTGAAAAGTGCTGAAATTGAAGTTGTTTTTCTGAGAAAGTTTCACGAATGGATTTCAATGAAACTTTGCCTATCATCTCCCCTCCACATTCCCACTTTGCTGCGCAGATGTGGTGGTTCCATCATACAAAGTGCTTCTGTTATAACAAACTGTTTCGATTTACATGAATTGAGCTTTTTCCGTGAACGCACTGTTAGGCAGTAAATGAATTGCGTTTTCTGAGCAAATGCACGACTGAATTTTCGTGAAACTCGGGGTACTTTCTCTTCCTCATGCCCTCTCTGCTCCCAACATCTGAGCCTTCTACATCAAGGTTTCTGCAAAAGCCCCTTTTCTATTGCTATTGCAGGTCTCTAATGTGCAGATTGAAAAGGACTGTAAATGAAGTTGCTTTTCTGAGAAAGTCTCACGATTGGATTTCAATGAAACTTTGCCTATCATCTCCCCTCCACATTCCCACTTTACTGCACAGTTGTGGTGGTTCCACCGTGCACGGTGCTTCTTTTATAACAAACTGTTTCGCTTTGCATGAATTGAGCTTTCCCTATGAACGCACTGTTAGGCAGTAACTTAAATGCGTTTTCTGAGCAAATGCACGACTGAATTTTCGTGAAACTCGGTGTACTTTCTCTTTTCTTCATTCCCACTCTGCTGCCAACATCTGAGCTCTCTCTCTTCAGGTTTTCCAAACAATGCCCTTATGTATTGCTCTTGCAGTATTCTAACGTGCAGGGTGAAAAGGGCTGAAATTGAAGTTGCTTTTCTGAGAAAGTTTCACGAATGGATTTCAATGAAACTTTGCCTATCATCTCCCCTCCACATTCCCACTTTGCTGGGAAGCTGTGGTGGTTCCACCATGCATGGTGCTTCTGTTATAACAAACGGTTTCGCTTTGCATGAATTGAGCTTTCCCTATGAACGCCCTGTTAGGCAGTAACGTAAATGCATTTTCTGAGCAAATGCTCGAATCAATTTTGGTGAAACTCGGGGTACATTCTCTTTTCATCATGCCCTCCCTGCTGCCAACATCTGAGCTCTCTCTCTTCAGGTTTTCCAAACAAGCCCCTTATGTATTTCTCTTGCAGTAGTCTAACGTGCAGTGTGAAAAGGGCTGAAATTGAAGTTGCTTTTCTGAGAAAGTTTCACGAATGGATTTCACTGAAACTTTGCCTTTCATCTCCCCTCCACATTCCCACTTTGCTGCGCAGATGTGATGGTTCCACCATGCACGGTGCTTCTGTTATAACAAACTGTTTCTCTTTGCATGAATTGAGCTTTCCCTATGAACGCACTGTTAGGCAGTAAATAAAATGCGTTTTTTGAGCAAATGCTCGACTCAATTTTCGTGTAACTCGGTGTACATTCTCTTTTCCTCATGACCTCCTTGCTCCCAACATCTGAGCATTCTATCTCAAGGTTTTCTGTAGAAGCCCCTTTTGTATTGCTGTTGCAGGTCTCTAAAGTGCAGATTGAAATGGGTTGAAATTAAAGTTGCTTTTCTCAGAGAGATTCACGAATGGATTTCAATGAAACTTTGCCGATTTTCTCCCCTCCATATTCCCACTTTGCTGTGCAGATGTGGTGGATCCATCATGCAAAGTGTTTCTGTCATAACAAACTGTTTTGATTTGCATGAATTGAGCTTTCCCTATGAATGCACTGCTAGGCAGTGACTTAAATGGGTTTTCTGAGCAAATGCACGACTGAATTTTCATGAAACTCGGGGTACTTTCTCTTTTCTTCATTCCCACTCTGCTGCCAACATCTGAGCTCTCTCTCTTCAGGTTTTCCAAACAAGCCCCTTATGTATTGCTCTTGCAGTAGTCTAACGTGCAGTGTGAAAAGGGCTGAAATTGAAGTTGCTTTTCTGAGAAAGTTTCACGAATGGATTTCAATGAAACTTTGCCTATCATCTCCCCTCCACATTCCCACTTTGCTGCGAAGATGTGGTGGTTCCACCATGCACGGTACTTCTGTTATAACAAACTGTTTCGCTTTGCATGAATTGAGCTTTCCCTATGAACGCACTGTTAGGCAGTAACTTAAATGGGTTTTCTGAGCAAATGCACGACTGAATTTTAGTGAAACTCGGGGTACTTTCTCTTTTCTTCATTCCCACTCTGCTGCCAACATCTGAGCTCTCTCTCTTCAGGTTTTCCAAACAAGCCCCTTATGTATTTCTCTTGCAGTAGTCTAACGTGCAGTGTGAAAAGGGCTGAAATTGAAGTTGCTTTTCTGAGAAAGTTTCACAAATGGATTTCAATGAAACTTTGCCTCTCATCTCCCCTCCACATTCCCACTTTGTTGCGCAGATGTGGTGTTTCCACCATGCACGGTGCTTCTATTATAACAAACTGTTTCGATTTGCATGAATTGAGCTTTCCCTATGAACGCACTGTTAGGCAGTAAATAAAATGCGTTTTTCGAGCAAATGCTCAACTCAATTTCCGTGTGACTCGGTGTACATTCTCTTTTCCTCATGACTTCCTTGCTCCCAACATCTGAGCATTCTATCTCAAGGTTTTCTGTAGAAGCCCCTTTTGTATTGCTGTTGCAGGTCTCTAAAGTTCAGATTGAAATGGGTTGAAATTAAAGTTGCTTTTCTCAGAGAGATTCACGAATGTTTTTCAATGAAACTTTGCTGATCATCTCCCCTCCATATTCCCACTTTGCTGTGCAGATGTGGTGGATCCATCATGCACGGTGCTTCTGTTATAACAAACTGTTTCGATTTGCATAAATTGAGCTTTCCCTATGAACACACAGTTAGGCAATAACTAAAATGCATTTTCTGAGCAAATGCACGACTGAATTTTCGTGAAATTCGGGGTACTTTCTCTTCCTCATGCCCTCTCTGCTCCCAACATCTGAGCCTTCTACATAAAGGTTTCTGCGAAAGCCCCTTTTCTATTGCTATTGTAGGTCTCTAATGTGCAGATTGAAAAGGACTGTAAATGAAGTTGCTTTTCTGAGAAAGTTTCACGATTGGATTTCAATGAAACTTTGCCTATCATCTCCCGTCCACATTCCCATTTTGCTGCACAGCTGTGGTGGTTCCACCGTGCACGGTGCTTCTGTTATAACAAACTGTTTCGCTTTGCATGAATTGAGCATTCCCTATGAATGCACTGTTAGGCAGTAACTTAAATGCGATTTCTGAGCAAATGCACGACTGAATTTTCGTGAAACTCGGGGTACTTTCTCTTTTCTTCATTCCCACTCTGCTGCCAACATCTGAGCTCTCTCTCTTCAGGTTTTCCAAACAAGCCCTTATGTATTGCTCTTGCAGTAGTCTAACGTGCAGTGTGAAAAGGGCTGAAATTGAAGTTGCTTTTCTGAGAAAGTTTCACGAATGGATTTCAATGAAACTTTGCCTATCATCTCCCTCCACATTCCCACTTTGCTGCGCAGATGTGGTGGTTCCACCATGCACGGTGCTTCTGTTATAACAAACTGTTTCGCTTTGCATGAATTGAGCTTTCCCTATGAACGCACTGTTAGGCAGTAACTTAAATGCGTTTTCTGAGCAAATGCACGACTGAATTTTCGTGAAACTCGGGGTACTTTCTCTTTTCTTCATTCCCACTCTGCTGCCAACATCTGAGCTCTCTCTCTTCACGTTTTCCAAACAAGCCCCTTATGTAATTCTCTTGCAGTAGTCTATCGTGCAGTGTGAAAAGGGCTGAAATTGAAGTTGCTTTTCTGAGAAAGTTTCACGAATGGATTTCAATGAAACTTTGCCTATCATCTCCCCTCCACATTCCCACTTTGCTGCGCAGATGTGGTGGTTCCACCATGCACGGTGCTTCTGTTATAACAAACTGCTTCGCTTTGCATGAATTGAGCTTTCCCTATGAACGCACTGTTAGGCAGTAACTTAAATGCGTTTTCTGAGCAAATGCACAACTGAATTGTCGTGAAACTCGGGGTACTTTCTCTTTTCTTCATTCCCACTCTGCTGCCAACATCTGAGCTCTCTCTCTTTAGGTTTTCCAAAAAGCCCCTTATGTATTGCTCTTGCAGTAGTCTATCGTGCAGTCTGAAAAGGGCTGAAATTGAAGTTGCTTTTCAGAGAAAGTTTCACGAATGGATTTCAATGAAACTTTGCCTATCATCTCCCCTCCACATTCCCACTTTGCTGCGCAGATGTGGTGGTTCCACCATGCACGGTGCTTCTGTTATGACAAACTGTTTCGCTTCGCATGAATTGAGCTTTCCCTATGAACGCACTGTTAGGCAGTAACATAAATGCGTTTTCCGAGCAAATGCACGACTGAATTTTCGTGAAACTCGGGGTACTTTCTCTTTTCTTCATTCCCACTCTGCTGCCAACATCTGAGCTCTCTCTCTTCAGGTTTTCCAAACAAGCCCCTTATGTATTGCTCTTGCAGTAGTCTAACGTGCAGTGTGAACAGGGCTGAAATTGAAGTTGCTTTTCTGAGAAAGTTTCACGAATGGATTTCAATGAAACTTTGCCTATCATCTCCCCTCAACATTCCCACTTTGCTGCGCAGATGTGGTGGTTCCACCGTGCACGGTGCTTCTGTTATAACAAACTGTTTCGCTTCGCATGAATTGAGCTTTCCCTATGAACGCACTGTTAGGCAGTAACTTAAATGCGTTTTCCGAGCAAATGCACGACTGAATTTTCGTGAAACTCGGGGTACTTTCTCTTTTCTTCATTCCCACTCTGCTGCCAACATCTGAGCTCTCTCTCTTCAGGTTTTCCAAACAAGCCCCTTATGTATTTCTCTTGCAGTAGTCTAACGTGCAGTGTGAAAATGGCTGAAATTGAAGTTGCTTTTCTGAGAAAGTTTCACGAATGCATTTCAATGAAACTTTGCCTTTCATCTCCCTCCACATTCCCACTTTGCTGCGCAGATGTGGTGGTTCCACCATGCACGGTGCTTCTGTTATAACAAACTGTTTCGCTTTGCATGAATTGAGCTTTCCCTATGAACGCACTGTTTGGCAGTAACTTAAATGCGTTTTCTGAGCAAATGCACGACTGAATTTTCCTGAAACTCGGGGTACTTTCTCTTTTCTTCATTCCCACTCTGCTGCCAACATCTGAGCTCTCTCTCTTCAGGTTTTCCAAACAAAACCCTTATGTATTGCTCTTGCAGTAGTCTATCGTGCAGTCTGAAAAGGGCTGAAATTGAAGTTGCTTTTCTGAGAAAGTTTCACGAATGGATTTCAATGAAACTTTGCCTATCATCTCCCCTCCACATTCCCACTTTGCTGCGCAGATGTGGTGGTTCCACCATGCACGGTGCTTCTGTTATAACAAACTGTTTCGCTTTGCATGAATTGAGGTTTTCCTATGAACGCACTGTTAGGCAGTAACTTTAAAGCGTTTTCTGAGCAAATGCACGACTGAATTTTAGTGAAACTCGGGGTACTTTCTCTTTTCTTCATTCCCACTCTGCTGCCAACATCTGAGCTCTCTCTTCTCAGGTTTTCCAAACAAGCCCCTTATGTATTGCTCTTGCAGTAGTCTAACGTGCAGTGTGAAAAGGGCTGAAATTGAAGTTGCTTTTCTGAGAAAGTTTCACGAATGGATTTCAATGAAACTTTGCTTATCATCTCCCCTACATATTCCCACTTTGCTGCGTAGATGTGGTGGTTCCTCCATGCTCGGTGCTTCTGTTATAACAAACTGTTTCGCTTTGTATGAATTGAGCTTTCCCTATGAACGCACTGTTAGGCAGTAACTTAAATGCGTTTTCTGAGCAAATGCACGACTGAATTTTCCTGAAACTCGGGGTACTTTCTCTTTTCTTCATTCCGACTCTGCTGCCAACATCTGAGTTCTCTCTCTTCAGGTTTTCCAAACAAGCCCCTTAAGTATTGCTCTTGCAGTAGTCTAACGTGCAGTGTGAAAGGGCTGAAATGGAAGTTGCTTTTCTGAGAAAGTTTCACGAATGGATTTCAATGAAACTTTGCTGTCATCTCCCCTCCACATTCCCACTTTGCTGCGCAGATGTGGTGGTTCCCCCATGCACGGTGCTTCTGTTATAACAAACTGTTTCGCTTTGCTTGAATTGAGCTTTCCCTATGAACGCACTGTTAGGCAGTAACTTAAATGCTTTTCTGAGCAAATGCACGACTGAATTTTCGTGAAACTCTCGGTACTTTCTTTTCTTCATTCCCACTCTGCTGCCAACATTCGAGTTTTTCAGGTTTTCCAAACAAGCTCCTTATGTATTGCTTCCTTGCAGTAAGCCCACGCAGTGTGAAAGGCTGAAATTGAAGGTGCTTTTCTGAGAAAGATTCACGAATGGATGTCAATGAAACTTTGCCTATCATCTCCCCTCCACATTCCCACTTTGCTGCGCAGATGTATGGTTCCTCCATGCACGGTGCTTCTGTTATAACAAACTGTTTCGCGTTGCATGAATTGAGCTTTCCCTATGAACGCACTGTTAGGTAGTAACTTAAATGCGTTTTCTGAGCAAATGCACGACTGAATTTTCCTGAAACTCAGGGTACTTTCTCTTTTCTTCATTCCCACTCTGCTGCCAACATCTGAGCTCTCTCTCTTCAGGTTTTCCAAACAAGCCCCTTATGTATTGCTCTTGTAGTAGTCTATCGTGCAGTCTGAAAAGGGCTGAAATTGAAGTTGCTTTTCTGAGAAAGTTTCACGAATGGATTTCAAAGAAACTTTGCCTATCTTCTCCCCTCCACATTCCCACTTTGCTGCGCAGATGTGGTGGTTCCACCATGCACGGTGCTTCTGTTATAACAAACTGTTTGGCTTTGCATGAATTGAGCTTTCCCTATGAACGCACTGTTAGGCAGTAACTTAAATGCGATTTCTGAGCAAATGCACGACTGAATTTTCGTGAAACTCGGGGTACTTTCTCTTTTCTTCATTCCCACTCTGCTGCCAACATCTGAGCTCTCTCTCTTCAGGTTTTCCAAACAAGCCCCTTATGTATTGCTTTTGCAGTAGTCTATCGTGCAGTCTGAAAAGGGCTGAAATTGAAGTTGCTTTTCTGAGAAAGTTTCACGAATAGATTTCAATGAAACTTTGCCTATCATCTCCCCTCCACATTCCCACTTTGCTGCGCAGATGTGGTGGTTCCACCATGCACGGTGCTTCTGTTATAACAAACTGTTTCGCTTTGCATGAATTGAGCTCTCCCTATGAACGCACTGTTAGGCAGTAACTTAAATGCGTTTTCTGAGCAAATGCACGACTGAATTTTCGTGAAACTGGGGTACTTTCTCTTTTCTTCATTCCCACTCTGCTGCCAACATCTGAGCTCTCTCTCTTCAGGTTTTCCAAACAAGCCCCTTATGTATTGCTCTTGCAGTAGTCTAACGTGCAGTGTGAAAAGGGCTGAAATTGAAGTTGCTTTTCTGAGAAAGTTTCACGAATGGATTTCAATGAAACTTTGCCTATCATCTCCCTCCACATTCCCACTTTGCTGCGCAGATGTGGTGGTTCCACCATGCACGGTGCTTCTGTTATAACAAACTGTTTCGCTTTGCATGAATTGAGCTTTCCCTAAGAACGCACTGTTAGGCAGTAACTTAAATGCGTTTTCTGAGCAAATGCACGACTGAATTTTCGTGAAACCCGGGGTACTTTCTCTTTTCTTCATTCCCACTCTGCTGCCAACATCTGAGCTCTCTCTCTTCAGGTTTTCCAAACAAGCCCCTTATGTAATTCTCTTGCAGTAGTCTATCGTGCAGTGTGAAAAGGGCTGAAATTGAAGTTGCTTTTCTGAGAAAGTTTCACGAATGGATTTCAATGAAACTTTGCCTATCATCTCCCCTCCACATTCCCACTTTGCTGCGCAGATGTGGTGGTTCCACCATGCACGGTGCTTGTTATAACAAACTGTTTCGCTTTGCATGAATTGAGCTTTCCCTATGAACGCACTGTTAGGCAGTAACTTAAATGCGTTTTCTGACCAAATGCACGACTGAATTTTCGTGAAACTCGGGGTACTTTCTCTTTTCTTCATTCCCACTCTGCTGCCAACATCTGAGCTCTCTCTCTTCAGGTTTTCCAAACAAGACCCTTATGTATTGCTCTTTCGGTAGCCTAACGTGCAGTGTGAAAAGGGCTGAAATTGAAGTTGCTTTTCTGAGAAAGTTTCACGAATGGATTTCAATGAAACTTTGCCTATCATCTCCCCTCCACATTCCCACTTTGCTGCGCAGATGTGGTGGTTCCACCATGCACGGTGCTTCTGTTATAATAAACTGTTTCGCTTTGCATGAATTGAGCTTTTCCTATGAACGCACTGTTAGGCCCTAACTTAAAAGCGTTTTCTGAGCAAATGCACGACTGAATTTTCGTGAAACTTCGGGGTACTTTCTCTTTTCTTCATTCCCACTCTGCTGCCAACATCTGAGCTCTCTCTCTTCAGGTTTTCCAAACAAGCCCCTTATGTATTGCTCTTGCAGTACTCTAACGTGCAGTGTGAAAAGGGCTGAAATTGAAGTTGCTTTTCTGAAAAAGTTTCACGAATGGATTTCAATGAAATTTTGCCTATCATCTCCCCTCCACATTCCCACTTTGCTGCGTGGATGTGGTGCTTCCACCATGCACGGTGCTTCTGTTATAACAAACTGTTTCGCTTTGCATGAATTGAGCTTTCCCTATGAACGCACTGTTAGGCAGTAACTTAAATGCGTTTCTGAGCAAATGCACTACTCAATTTTGGTGAAACTCGGGGTACTTTCTCTTTCTTCATTCTACCTGCTGCCAACATCTGAGCTTCTTCAGGTTTCCCTTATGGTTGCTCTTGCAGTAGTCTATCGTGCAGTCTGAAAAGGGCTGAAATTGAAGTTGCTTTTCTGAGAAAGTTTCACGAATGGATTTAACAATGAAACTTTGCCATCATCTCCCCTCCACATTCCCACTTTGCTGTTCAGATGTGGTGGTTCCACCATGCACGGTGCTTCTGTTACAACAAACTGTTTCGCTTTGCATGAATTGAGCTTTTCCTATGAACGCACTGTTAGACAGTAACTTAAATGCGTTTTCTGAGCCAATGCACGACTGAATTTTCGTGAAACTCGGGGTACTTTCTCTTTTCTTCATTCCCACTCTGCTGCCAACATCTGAGCTCTCTCTCTTCAGGTTTTCCAAACAAGCCCCTTATGTATTACTCTTGCAGTAGTCTATCGTGCAGTCTGAAAGGGCTGAAATTGAAGTTGTTTTTCTGAGAAAGTTTCACGAATGGATTTCAATGAAACTTTGCCTATCATCTCCCCTCCACATTCCCACTTCGCTGCGCAGATATGGTGGTTCTACCATGCACGGTGCTTCTGTTATAACAAACTGTTTCGCGTTGCATGAATTGAGCTTTCCCTATGAACGCACTGTTAGGCAGTAACTTAAATGCGTTTTCTGAGCAAATGCACGACTGAATTTTCGTGAAACTCGGGGTACTTTCTCTTTTCTTCATTCCCACTTTGCTGCCAACATCTGAGCTCTCTCTCTTCAGGTTTTCCAAACAAGCCCCTTATGTATTGCTCTTGCAGTAGTCTAACGTGCAGTGTGAAAAGGGCTGAAATTGAAGTTGCTTTTCTGAGAAAGTTTCACGAATGGATTTCAATGAAACTTTGCCTATCATCTCCCTCCACATTCCCACTTTGCTGCGCAGATGTGGTGGTTCCACCATGAACGGTGCTTCTGTTATAACAAACTGTTTCGCTTTGCATGAATTGAGCTTTCCCTATGAAAGCACTGTTAGGCAGTAACTTAAATGCGTTTTCTGAGCAAATGCACGACTGAATTTTCGTGAAACTCGGGGTACTTTCTCTTTCTTCATTCCCACTCTGCTGCCAACATCTGAGCTCTCTCTCTTCAGGTTTTCCAAACAAGCCCTTATGTATTGCTCTTTGCAGTAGTCTATCGTGCAGTCTGAAAAGGCTACTGAAATTGAAGTTGCTTTTCTTGAGAAAGTTTCACGAATGGATTTCAATGAAACTTTGCCTATCATCTCTCCTCCACATTCCCACTTTGCTGCGCAGATGTGGTGGTTCCTCCATGCACGGTGCTTCTGTTATAACAAACTGTTTCGCTTTGCATGAATTGAGCTTTGCCTATGAACGCACTGTTAGGCAGTAACTTAAAAGCGTTTTCTGAGCAAATGCACGACTGAATTTTCGTGAAACTCGGGGTACTTTCTCTTTTATTCATTCCCACTCTGCTGCCAACATCTGAGCTTTCTCTCTTCAGGTTTTCCAAACAAGCCCCTTATGTATCGCTCTTGCAGTAGTCTAACGTGCAGTGTGAAAAGGGCTGAAATTGAAGTTGCTTTTCTGAGAAAGTTTCACGAATGGATTTCAATGAAACTTTGCCTATCATCTCCCCTCCACATTCCCACTTTGCTGCGCAGATGTGGTGGTTCCACCATGCACGGTGCTTCTGTTATAACAAACTGTTTCGCTTTGCATGAGTTGAGCTTTCCCTATGAACGCACTGTTAGGCAGTAACTTAAATGCGTTTTCTGAGCAAATGCACGACTGAATTTTCGTGAAACTCGGGTACTTTCTCTTTTCTTCATTCCCACTCTGCTGCCAACATGTGTGCTCTCTCTCTTCAGGTTTTCCAAACAAGCCCCTTATGTATTGCTCTTGCAGTAGTCTAACGTGCAGTGTGAAAAGGGCTGAAATTGAAGTTGCTTTTCTGAGAAAGTTTCACGAATGGATTACAATGAAACTTTGCCTATCATCTCCCCTCCACATTCCCACTTTGCTGCGCAGATGTGGTGGTTCCACCATGCACGGTGCTTCTGTTATAACAAACTGTTTCGCTTTGCATGAATTGAGCTTTCCCTATGAACGCACTGTTAGGCAGTAACTTAAATGCGTTTTCTGAGCAAATGCACGACTGAATTTTTGTGAAACTCGGGATACTTTCTCTTTTCGTCATTCCCACTCTGCTGCCAATATCTGAGCTCTCTCTCTTCAGGTTTTCCAAACAAACCCCTTATGTATTGCTCTTGCAATAGTCTAACGTGCAGTGTGAAAAGGGCTGAAATTGAAGTTGCTTTTCTGAGAAAGTTTCACGAATGGATTTCAATGAAACATTGCCTATCATCTCCCCTCCACATTCCCACTTTGCTGCGCAGATGTGGTGGTTCCACCATGCACGGTGCTTCTGTTATAACAAACTGTTTCGCTTTGCATGAATTGAGCTTTCCCTATGAATGCACTGTTAGGCAGTAACTTCAATGCGTTTTCTGAGCAAATGCACGACTCAATTTTGGTGAAACTCGGGGAACATTCTCTTTTCCTCATGCCCTCCCTCCTCCCAACATTTCAGCTGTCTACCTCAAGGTTTTCTGTACAAGCCCCTTTTGTATTGCTGTTGCAGGTCTCTAACGTGCTGATTGAAAAGGGCTGAAAATGAAGTTGCGTTTCTGAGAAAGTTTCACGAATGGATTTCAATGAAACTTTGCCTATCATCTCCCCTCCACATTCCCACTTTGCTGCGCAGATGTGGTGGTTCCACCATGCACGGTGCTTCTGTTATAACAAACTGTTTCGCTTTGCATGAATTGAGCTTTCCCTATGAACGCACTGTTAGGCAGTAAATTAAATGCGTTTTCTGAGCAAATGCACGACTGAATTTTCGTGAAACTCGGGGTACTTTATCTTTTCTTCATTCCCACTCTGCTGCCAACATCTGAGCTCTCTCTCTTCAGGTTTTCCAAACAAGCCCCTTATGTATTGCTCTTGCAGTAGTCTATCGTGCAGTGTGAAAAGGGCTGAAAATGAAGTTGCCTTCGAGAAACGTGGTTCACGAATGGATTTCAATGAAACTTTGCCTATCATCTCCCCTCCACATTCCCACTTTGCTGCGCAGATGTGGTGGTTCCACCATGCACGGTGCTTCTGTTATAACGAACTGTTTCGCTTTGCATGAATTGAGCTTCCCTATGAACGCACTCTTAGGCAGTAACTTAAATGCGTTTTCTGAGCAAATGCATGCCTCAATTTTGGTGAAACTCGGGGAACCTTCTCTTTTCCTCATGCCCTCCCTGCTTGCAACATCTGAGCTCTCTCTCTTCAAGTTTTCCAAACAAGCACATTATGTATTGCTCTTGCCGTGGTCTAACGTGCAGTGTGAATAGGGATGAAATTGAAGGTGCTTTTCTGAGAAAGTTTCACGAATGGATTTCAATGAAACTTTGCCTATCATCTCCCCTCCACTCCTTGCTGCGCGATGTGGGGTTCCACCATGCACGGTGCTTCTATTATAACAAACTGTTTCGCTTTGCATGAATTGAGCTTTCCCTATCAACGCACTGTTAGGCAGTAACTTAAATGCGTTTTCTGAGCAAATGCACGACTGAATTTTCGTGAAACTCGGGGTACTTTCTCTATTCTTCATTCCCACTCTGTGGCCAACATCTGACCTCTCTCTCTTCACGTTTTCCAAACAAGCCCCTTATGTATTGCTCTTGCAGTAGTCTAACGTGCAGTGTGAAAAGGGCTGAAATTGCAGTTGTTTTTCTGAGAAAGTTTCACTAATGGATTTCAATGAAACTTTGCCTATCATCTCCCCTCCACATTCCCACTTTGCTGCGCAGATGTGGTGGTTCCACCATGCACGGTGCTTCTGTTATAACAAACTGTTTCGCTTTGCATGAAGTGAGCTTTCCCTATGAACGCACTGTTAGGCAGTAACTTAAATGCGTTTTTTGAGCAAATGCACGACTGAATTTTCGTGAAACTCGGGGTACTTTCTCTTTTCTTCATTCCCACTCTGCTGCCAACATCTGAACTCTCTCTCTTCAGGTTTTCCAAACAAGCCCCTTATGTATTGCTCTTGCAGTAGTCTATCGTGCAGTGTGAAAAGGGTGAAATTGAAGTTGCTTTTCTGAGAAAGTTTCACGAATGGATTTCAATGAAACTTTGCCTATCATCTCCCCTCCACATTCCCACTTTGCTGCGCAGATGTGGTGGTTCCACCATGCACGGTGCTTCTGTTATAACAAACTGTTTCGCTTTGCATGAATTGAGCTTTCCCTATGAACGCACGGTTAGGCAGTAACTTAAATGCGTTTTCTGAGCAAATGCACGACTGAATTTACGTGAAACTCGGGGTACTTTCTCTTTTCTTCATTCCCACTCTGCTGCCAACATCTGAGCTCTCTCTCTTCAGGTTTTCCAAACAAGCCCCTTAAGTATTGCTCTTGCTGTAATCTAACGTGCAGTGTGAAAAGGGCTGAAATTGAAGTTGCTTTTCTGAGAAAGTTTCACGAATGGATTTCAATGAAACTTTGCCTATCATCTACCCTCCACATTCCACTTTGCTGCGCAGATGTGGTGGTTCCACCATGCACGGTGCTTCTGTTATAACAAACTGTTTCGCTTTGCATGAATTGAGCTTTCCCTATTAACGCACTGTTAGGCAGTAACTTAAATGCGTTTTCTGAGCAAATGCACGACTGAATTTTCGTGAAACTCGGGGTACTTTCTCTTTTCTTCATTCCCACTCTGCTGCCAACATCTGAGCTCTCTCTCTTCAGGTTTTCCAAACAAACCCCTTATGTATTGCTCTTGCAGTAGTCTAACGTGCAGTGTGAAAAGGGCTGAAATTGAAGTTGCTTTTCTGAGAAAGTTTCACGAATGGATTTCAGTGAAACTTTGCCTATCATCTCCCCTCCACATTCCCACTTTGCTGCGCAGATGTGGTGGTTCCACCATGCACGGTGCTTCTGTTATAACAAACTGTTTCGCTTTGCATGAATGGAGCTTTCCCTATGAACGCACTGTTAGGCAGTAACTTAAATGCGTTTTCTGAGCAAATGCACGACTCAATTTTGGTGAAACTCGGGGAACCTTCTCTTTTCCTCATGCCCTCCCTGCTCCCAACATCTCATCTGTCTACCTCAAGGTATTCTGTACAAGCCCCTTTTGTATTGCTGTTGCAGTTCTCTAACGTGCAGATTGAAAAGGGCTGAAAATGAAGTTGCTTTTCTGAGAAAGTTTCACGAATGGATTTCAATGAAACTTTGCTATCATCTCCCCTCCACATTCCCACTTTGCTGCGCAGATGTGGTGGTTCCACCATGCACGGTGCTTCTGTTATAACAAACTGTTTCGCTTTGCATGAATTGAGCTTTCCCTATGAACGCACTTTTAGGCAGTAACTTAAATGCGTTTTCTGAGCAAATGCACGACTCAATTTTGGTGAACCTCGGGGTACATTCCCTTTTCCTCATGCCCTCCTTGCTCCCAACATCTGAGCTCTCTCTCTTCAGGTTTTCCAAACAAGCCCCTTATGTATTGCTCTTGCAGTAGTCTAACGTGCAGTGTGAAAAGGGCTGAAATTGAAGTTGCTTGTCTGAGAAAGTTTCACGAATGGATTTCAATGAAACTTTGCCTATCATCTCCCCTCCACATTCCCACTTTGCTGCGCAGATGTGGTGGTTCCACCATGCACGGTGCTTCTGTTATAACAAACTGTTTCGCTTTGCATGAATTGAGCTTTCCCTATGAATGCACTGTTAGGCAGTATCTTAAATGCGTTTTTCTGAGCAAATGCACGACTGAATTTTCGTGAAACTCGGGGTACTTTCTCTTTTCTTCATTCCCACTCTGCTGCCAACATCTGAGCTCTCTCTCTTCAGGTTTTCCAAACAAGCCCCTTATGTATTGCTCTTGCAGTATTCTAACGAGCACTGTGAAAAGGGCCAACTTGAAGTTGCTTTGTCTGAGAAAGTTTCACGAATGGATTTCAATGAAACATTGCCTATCATCTACCCTCCACATTCCCACTTTGCTGCGCAGATGTGGTGGTTCCACCATGCACGTTGCTTCTGTTATAACAAACTGTTTCGCTTTGCATGAATTGAGCTTTCCCTATGAACCCACTATTAGGCAGTAACTTAAATGCGTTTTCTGAGCAAATGAACGACTGAATTTTCGTGAAACTCGGGGTACTTTCTCTTTTCTTCATTCCCACTCTGCTGCCAAACATCTGAGCTCTCTCTCTTCAGGTTTTCCAAACAAGACCCTTATGTATTGCTCTTGCAGTAGCCTAACGTGCAGTGTGAAAAGGGCTGAAATTGAAGTTGCTTTTCTTGGAAAGTTTCACGAATGGATTTCAATGAAACTTTGCTATCATCTCCCCTCCACATTCCCACTTTGCTGCGCAGATGTGG